>JARCGZ010000001.1:45910000-45920000 GCA_029784005.1 Lenwebbia sp. NSW1173648
GTTTAGGGTTTAGGGTTTAGGGTTTAGGGTTTAGGGTTTAGGGTTTAGGGTTTAGGGTTTAGGGTTTAGGGTTTAGGGTTTAGGGTTTAGGGTTTAGGGTTTAGGGTTTAGGGTTTAGGGTTTAGGGTTTAGGGTTTAGGGTTTAGGGTTTAGGGTTTAGGGTTTAGGGTTTAGGGTTTAGGGTTTAGGGTTTAGGGTTTAGGGTTTAGGGTTTAGGGTTTAGGGTTTAGGGTTTAGGGTTTAGGGTTTAGGGTTTAGGGTTTAGGGTTTAGGGTTTAGGGTTTAGGGTTTAGGGTTTAGGGTTTAGGGTTTAGGGTTTAGGGTTTAGGGTTTAGGGTTTAGGGTTTAGGGTTTAGGGTTTAGGGTTTAGGGTTTAGGGTTTAGGGTTTAGGGTTTAGGGTTTAGGGTTTAGGGTTTAGGGTTTAGGGTTTAGGGTTTAGGGTTTAGGGTTTAGGGTTTAGGGTTTAGGGTTTAGGGTTTAGGGTTTAGGGTTTAGGGTTTAGGGTTTAGGGTTTAGGGTTTAGGGTTTAGGGTTTAGGGTTTAGGGTTTAGGGTTTAGGGTTTAGGGTTTAGGGTTTAGGGTTTAGGGTTTAGGGTTTAGGGTTTAGGGTTTAGGGTTTAGGGTTTAGGGTTTAGGGTTTAGGGTTTAGGGTTTAGGGTTTAGGGTTTAGGGTTTAGGGTTTAGGGTTTAGGGTTTAGGGTTTAGGGTTTAGGGTTTAGGGTTTAGGGTTTAGGGTTTAGGGTTTAGGGTTTAGGGTTTAGGGTTTAGGGTTTAGGGTTTAGGGTTTAGGGTTTAGGGTTTAGGGTTTAGGGTTTAGGGTTTAGGGTTTAGGGTTTAGGGTTTAGGGTTTAGGGTTTAGGGTTTAGGGTTTAGGGTTTAGGGTTTAGGGTTTAGGGTTTAGGGTTTAGGGTTTAGGGTTTAGGGTTTAGGGTTTAGGGTTTAGGGTTTAGGGTTTAGGGTTTAGGGTTTAGGGTTTAGGGTTTAGGGTTTAGGGTTTAGGGTTTAGGGTTTAGGGTTTAGGGTTTAGGGTTTAGGGTTTAGGGTTTAGGGTTTAGGGTTTAGGGTTTAGGGTTTAGGGTTTAGGGTTTAGGGTTTAGGGTTTAGGGTTTAGGGTTTAGGGTTTAGGGTTTAGGGTTTAGGGTTTAGGGTTTAGGGTTTAGGGTTTAGGGTTTAGGGTTTAGGGTTTAGGGTTTAGGGTTTAGGGTTTAGGGTTTAGGGTTTAGGGTTTAGGGTTTAGGGTTTAGGGTTTAGGGTTTAGGGTTTAGGGTTTAGGGTTTAGGGTTTAGGGTTTAGGGTTTAGGGTTTAGGGTTTAGGGTTTAGGGTTTAGGGTTTAGGGTTTAGGGTTTAGGGTTTAGGGTTTAGGGTTTAGGGTTTAGGGTTTAGGGTTTAGGGTTTAGGGTTTAGGGTTTAGGGTTTAGGGTTTAGGGTTTAGGGTTTAGGGTTTAGGGTTTAGGGTTTAGGGTTTAGGGTTTAGGGTTTAGGGTTTAGGGTTTAGGGTTTAGGGTTTAGGGTTTAGGGTTTAGGGTTTAGGGTTTAGGGTTTAGGGTTTAGGGTTTAGGGTTTAGGGTTTAGGGTTTAGGGTTTAGGGTTTAGGGTTTAGGGTTTAGGGTTTAGGGTTTAGGGTTTAGGGTTTAGGGTTTAGGGTTTAGGGTTTAGGGTTTAGGGTTTAGGGTTTAGGGTTTAGGGTTTAGGGTTTAGGGTTTAGGGTTTAGGGTTTAGGGTTTAGGGTTTAGGGTTTAGGGTTTAGGGTTTAGGGTTTAGGGTTTAGGGTTTAGGGTTTAGGGTTTAGGGTTTAGGGTTTAGGGTTTAGGGTTTAGGGTTTAGGGTTTAGGGTTTAGGGTTTAGGGTTTAGGGTTTAGGGTTTAGGGTTTAGGGTTTAGGGTTTAGGGTTTAGGGTTTAGGGTTTAGGGTTTAGGGTTTAGGGTTTAGGGTTTAGGGTTTAGGGTTTAGGGTTTAGGGTTTAGGGTTTAGGGTTTAGGGTTTAGGGTTTAGGGTTTAGGGTTTAGGGTTTAGGGTTTAGGGTTTAGGGTTTAGGGTTTAGGGTTTAGGGTTTAGGGTTTAGGGTTTAGGGTTTAGGGTTTAGGGTTTAGGGTTTAGGGTTTAGGGTTTAGGGTTTAGGGTTTAGGGTTTAGGGTTTAGGGTTTAGGGTTTAGGGTTTAGGGTTTAGGGTTTAGGGTTTAGGGTTTAGGGTTTAGGGTTTAGGGTTTAGGGTTTAGGGTTTAGGGTTTAGGGTTTAGGGTTTAGGGTTTAGGGTTTAGGGTTTAGGGTTTAGGGTTTAGGGTTTAGGGTTTAGGGTTTAGGGTTTAGGGTTTAGGGTTTAGGGTTTAGGGTTTAGGGTTTAGGGTTTAGGGTTTAGGGTTTAGGGTTTAGGGTTTAGGGTTTAGGGTTTAGGGTTTAGGGTTTAGGGTTTAGGGTTTAGGGTTTAGGGTTTAGGGTTTAGGGTTTAGGGTTTAGGGTTTAGGGTTTAGGGTTTAGGGTTTAGGGTTTAGGGTTTAGGGTTTAGGGTTTAGGGTTTAGGGTTTAGGGTTTAGGGTTTAGGGTTTAGGGTTTAGGGTTTAGGGTTTAGGGTTTAGGGTTTAGGGTTTAGGGTTTAGGGTTTAGGGTTTAGGGTTTAGGGTTTAGGGTTTAGGGTTTAGGGTTTAGGGTTTAGGGTTTAGGGTTTAGGGTTTAGGGTTTAGGGTTTAGGGTTTAGGGTTTAGGGTTTAGGGTTTAGGGTTTAGGGTTTAGGGTTTAGGGTTTAGGGTTTAGGGTTTAGGGTTTAGGGTTTAGGGTTTAGGGTTTAGGGTTTAGGGTTTAGGGTTTAGGGTTTAGGGTTTAGGGTTTAGGGTTTAGGGTTTAGGGTTTAGGGTTTAGGGTTTAGGGTTTAGGGTTTAGGGTTTAGGGTTTAGGGTTTAGGGTTTAGGGTTTAGGGTTTAGGGTTTAGGGTTTAGGGTTTAGGGTTTAGGGTTTAGGGTTTAGGGTTTAGGGTTTAGGGTTTAGGGTTTAGGGTTTAGGGTTTAGGGTTTAGGGTTTAGGGTTTAGGGTTTAGGGTTTAGGGTTTAGGGTTTAGGGTTTAGGGTTTAGGGTTTAGGGTTTAGGGTTTAGGGTTTAGGGTTTAGGGTTTAGGGTTTAGGGTTTAGGGTTTAGGGTTTAGGGTTTAGGGTTTAGGGTTTAGGGTTTAGGGTTTAGGGTTTAGGGTTTAGGGTTTAGGGTTTAGGGTTTAGGGTTTAGGGTTTAGGGTTTAGGGTTTAGGGTTTAGGGTTTAGGGTTTAGGGTTTAGGGTTTAGGGTTTAGGGTTTAGGGTTTAGGGTTTAGGGTTTAGGGTTTAGGGTTTAGGGTTTAGGGTTTAGGGTTTAGGGTTTAGGGTTTAGGGTTTAGGGTTTAGGGTTTAGGGTTTAGGGTTTAGGGTTTAGGGTTTAGGGTTTAGGGTTTAGGGTTTAGGGTTTAGGGTTTAGGGTTTAGGGTTTAGGGTTTAGGGTTTAGGGTTTAGGGTTTAGGGTTTAGGGTTTAGGGTTTAGGGTTTAGGGTTTAGGGTTTAGGGTTTAGGGTTTAGGGTTTAGGGTTTAGGGTTTAGGGTTTAGGGTTTAGGGTTTAGGGTTTAGGGTTTAGGGTTTAGGGTTTAGGGTTTAGGGTTTAGGGTTTAGGGTTTAGGGTTTAGGGTTTAGGGTTTAGGGTTTAGGGTTTAGGGTTTAGGGTTTAGGGTTTAGGGTTTAGGGTTTAGGGTTTAGGGTTTAGGGTTTAGGGTTTAGGGTTTAGGGTTTAGGGTTTAGGGTTTAGGGTTTAGGGTTTAGGGTTTAGGGTTTAGGGTTTAGGGTTTAGGGTTTAGGGTTTAGGGTTTAGGGTTTAGGGTTTAGGGTTTAGGGTTTAGGGTTTAGGGTTTAGGGTTTAGGGTTTAGGGTTTAGGGTTTAGGGTTTAGGGTTTAGGGTTTAGGGTTTAGGGTTTAGGGTTTAGGGTTTAGGGTTTAGGGTTTAGGGTTTAGGGTTTAGGGTTTAGGGTTTAGGGTTTAGGGTTTAGGGTTTAGGGTTTAGGGTTTAGGGTTTAGGGTTTAGGGTTTAGGGTTTAGGGTTTAGGGTTTAGGGTTTAGGGTTTAGGGTTTAGGGTTTAGGGTTTAGGGTTTAGGGTTTAGGGTTTAGGGTTTAGGGTTTAGGGTTTAGGGTTTAGGGTTTAGGGTTTAGGGTTTAGGGTTTAGGGTTTAGGGTTTAGGGTTTAGGGTTTAGGGTTTAGGGTTTAGGGTTTAGGGTTTAGGGTTTAGGGTTTAGGGTTTAGGGTTTAGGGTTTAGGGTTTAGGGTTTAGGGTTTAGGGTTTAGGGTTTAGGGTTTAGGGTTTAGGGTTTAGGGTTTAGGGTTTAGGGTTTAGGGTTTAGGGTTTAGGGTTTAGGGTTTAGGGTTTAGGGTTTAGGGTTTAGGGTTTAGGGTTTAGGGTTTAGGGTTTAGGGTTTAGGGTTTAGGGTTTAGGGTTTAGGGTTTAGGGTTTAGGGTTTAGGGTTTAGGGTTTAGGGTTTAGGGTTTAGGGTTTAGGGTTTAGGGTTTAGGGTTTAGGGTTTAGGGTTTAGGGTTTAGGGTTTAGGGTTTAGGGTTTAGGGTTTAGGGTTTAGGGTTTAGGGTTTAGGGTTTAGGGTTTAGGGTTTAGGGTTTAGGGTTTAGGGTTTAGGGTTTAGGGTTTAGGGTTTAGGGTTTAGGGTTTAGGGTTTAGGGTTTAGGGTTTAGGGTTTAGGGTTTAGGGTTTAGGGTTTAGGGTTTAGGGTTTAGGGTTTAGGGTTTAGGGTTTAGGGTTTAGGGTTTAGGGTTTAGGGTTTAGGGTTTAGGGTTTAGGGTTTAGGGTTTAGGGTTTAGGGTTTAGGGTTTAGGGTTTAGGGTTTAGGGTTTAGGGTTTAGGGTTTAGGGTTTAGGGTTTAGGGTTTAGGGTTTAGGGTTTAGGGTTTAGGGTTTAGGGTTTAGGGTTTAGGGTTTAGGGTTTAGGGTTTAGGGTTTAGGGTTTAGGGTTTAGGGTTTAGGGTTTAGGGTTTAGGGTTTAGGGTTTAGGGTTTAGGGTTTAGGGTTTAGGGTTTAGGGTTTAGGGTTTAGGGTTTAGGGTTTAGGGTTTAGGGTTTAGGGTTTAGGGTTTAGGGTTTAGGGTTTAGGGTTTAGGGTTTAGGGTTTAGGGTTTAGGGTTTAGGGTTTAGGGTTTAGGGTTTAGGGTTTAGGGTTTAGGGTTTAGGGTTTAGGGTTTAGGGTTTAGGGTTTAGGGTTTAGGGTTTAGGGTTTAGGGTTTAGGGTTTAGGGTTTAGGGTTTAGGGTTTAGGGTTTAGGGTTTAGGGTTTAGGGTTTAGGGTTTAGGGTTTAGGGTTTAGGGTTTAGGGTTTAGGGTTTAGGGTTTAGGGTTTAGGGTTTAGGGTTTAGGGTTTAGGGTTTAGGGTTTAGGGTTTAGGGTTTAGGGTTTAGGGTTTAGGGTTTAGGGTTTAGGGTTTAGGGTTTAGGGTTTAGGGTTTAGGGTTTAGGGTTTAGGGTTTAGGGTTTAGGGTTTAGGGTTTAGGGTTTAGGGTTTAGGGTTTAGGGTTTAGGGTTTAGGGTTTAGGGTTTAGGGTTTAGGGTTTAGGGTTTAGGGTTTAGGGTTTAGGGTTTAGGGTTTAGGGTTTAGGGTTTAGGGTTTAGGGTTTAGGGTTTAGGGTTTAGGGTTTAGGGTTTAGGGTTTAGGGTTTAGGGTTTAGGGTTTAGGGTTTAGGGTTTAGGGTTTAGGGTTTAGGGTTTAGGGTTTAGGGTTTAGGGTTTAGGGTTTAGGGTTTAGGGTTTAGGGTTTAGGGTTTAGGGTTTAGGGTTTAGGGTTTAGGGTTTAGGGTTTAGGGTTTAGGGTTTAGGGTTTAGGGTTTAGGGTTTAGGGTTTAGGGTTTAGGGTTTAGGGTTTAGGGTTTAGGGTTTAGGGTTTAGGGTTTAGGGTTTAGGGTTTAGGGTTTAGGGTTTAGGGTTTAGGGTTTAGGGTTTAGGGTTTAGGGTTTAGGGTTTAGGGTTTAGGGTTTAGGGTTTAGGGTTTAGGGTTTAGGGTTTAGGGTTTAGGGTTTAGGGTTTAGGGTTTAGGGTTTAGGGTTTAGGGTTTAGGGTTTAGGGTTTAGGGTTTAGGGTTTAGGGTTTAGGGTTTAGGGTTTAGGGTTTAGGGTTTAGGGTTTAGGGTTTAGGGTTTAGGGTTTAGGGTTTAGGGTTTAGGGTTTAGGGTTTAGGGTTTAGGGTTTAGGGTTTAGGGTTTAGGGTTTAGGGTTTAGGGTTTAGGGTTTAGGGTTTAGGGTTTAGGGTTTAGGGTTTAGGGTTTAGGGTTTAGGGTTTAGGGTTTAGGGTTTAGGGTTTAGGGTTTAGGGTTTAGGGTTTAGGGTTTAGGGTTTAGGGTTTAGGGTTTAGGGTTTAGGGTTTAGGGTTTAGGGTTTAGGGTTTAGGGTTTAGGGTTTAGGGTTTAGGGTTTAGGGTTTAGGGTTTAGGGTTTAGGGTTTAGGGTTTAGGGTTTAGGGTTTAGGGTTTAGGGTTTAGGGTTTAGGGTTTAGGGTTTAGGGTTTAGGGTTTAGGGTTTAGGGTTTAGGGTTTAGGGTTTAGGGTTTAGGGTTTAGGGTTTAGGGTTTAGGGTTTAGGGTTTAGGGTTTAGGGTTTAGGGTTTAGGGTTTAGGGTTTAGGGTTTAGGGTTTAGGGTTTAGGGTTTAGGGTTTAGGGTTTAGGGTTTAGGGTTTAGGGTTTAGGGTTTAGGGTTTAGGGTTTAGGGTTTAGGGTTTAGGGTTTAGGGTTTAGGGTTTAGGGTTTAGGGTTTAGGGTTTAGGGTTTAGGGTTTAGGGTTTAGGGTTTAGGGTTTAGGGTTTAGGGTTTAGGGTTTAGGGTTTAGGGTTTAGGGTTTAGGGTTTAGGGTTTAGGGTTTAGGGTTTAGGGTTTAGGGTTTAGGGTTTAGGGTTTAGGGTTTAGGGTTTAGGGTTTAGGGTTTAGGGTTTAGGGTTTAGGGTTTAGGGTTTAGGGTTTAGGGTTTAGGGTTTAGGGTTTAGGGTTTAGGGTTTAGGGTTTAGGGTTTAGGGTTTAGGGTTTAGGGTTTAGGGTTTAGGGTTTAGGGTTTAGGGTTTAGGGTTTAGGGTTTAGGGTTTAGGGTTTAGGGTTTAGGGTTTAGGGTTTAGGGTTTAGGGTTTAGGGTTTAGGGTTTAGGGTTTAGGGTTTAGGGTTTAGGGTTTAGGGTTTAGGGTTTAGGGTTTAGGGTTTAGGGTTTAGGGTTTAGGGTTTAGGGTTTAGGGTTTAGGGTTTAGGGTTTAGGGTTTAGGGTTTAGGGTTTAGGGTTTAGGGTTTAGGGTTTAGGGTTTAGGGTTTAGGGTTTAGGGTTTAGGGTTTAGGGTTTAGGGTTTAGGGTTTAGGGTTTAGGGTTTAGGGTTTAGGGTTTAGGGTTTAGGGTTTAGGGTTTAGGGTTTAGGGTTTAGGGTTTAGGGTTTAGGGTTTAGGGTTTAGGGTTTAGGGTTTAGGGTTTAGGGTTTAGGGTTTAGGGTTTAGGGTTTAGGGTTTAGGGTTTAGGGTTTAGGGTTTAGGGTTTAGGGTTTAGGGTTTAGGGTTTAGGGTTTAGGGTTTAGGGTTTAGGGTTTAGGGTTTAGGGTTTAGGGTTTAGGGTTTAGGGTTTAGGGTTTAGGGTTTAGGGTTTAGGGTTTAGGGTTTAGGGTTTAGGGTTTAGGGTTTAGGGTTTAGGGTTTAGGGTTTAGGGTTTAGGGTTTAGGGTTTAGGGTTTAGGGTTTAGGGTTTAGGGTTTAGGGTTTAGGGTTTAGGGTTTAGGGTTTAGGGTTTAGGGTTTAGGGTTTAGGGTTTAGGGTTTAGGGTTTAGGGTTTAGGGTTTAGGGTTTAGGGTTTAGGGTTTAGGGTTTAGGGTTTAGGGTTTAGGGTTTAGGGTTTAGGGTTTAGGGTTTAGGGTTTAGGGTTTAGGGTTTAGGGTTTAGGGTTTAGGGTTTAGGGTTTAGGGTTTAGGGTTTAGGGTTTAGGGTTTAGGGTTTAGGGTTTAGGGTTTAGGGTTTAGGGTTTAGGGTTTAGGGTTTAGGGTTTAGGGTTTAGGGTTTAGGGTTTAGGGTTTAGGGTTTAGGGTTTAGGGTTTAGGGTTTAGGGTTTAGGGTTTAGGGTTTAGGGTTTAGGGTTTAGGGTTTAGGGTTTAGGGTTTAGGGTTTAGGGTTTAGGGTTTAGGGTTTAGGGTTTAGGGTTTAGGGTTTAGGGTTTAGGGTTTAGGGTTTAGGGTTTAGGGTTTAGGGTTTAGGGTTTAGGGTTTAGGGTTTAGGGTTTAGGGTTTAGGGTTTAGGGTTTAGGGTTTAGGGTTTAGGGTTTAGGGTTTAGGGTTTAGGGTTTAGGGTTTAGGGTTTAGGGTTTAGGGTTTAGGGTTTAGGGTTTAGGGTTTAGGGTTTAGGGTTTAGGGTTTAGGGTTTAGGGTTTAGGGTTTAGGGTTTAGGGTTTAGGGTTTAGGGTTTAGGGTTTAGGGTTTAGGGTTTAGGGTTTAGGGTTTAGGGTTTAGGGTTTAGGGTTTAGGGTTTAGGGTTTAGGGTTTAGGGTTTAGGGTTTAGGGTTTAGGGTTTAGGGTTTAGGGTTTAGGGTTTAGGGTTTAGGGTTTAGGGTTTAGGGTTTAGGGTTTAGGGTTTAGGGTTTAGGGTTTAGGGTTTAGGGTTTAGGGTTTAGGGTTTAGGGTTTAGGGTTTAGGGTTTAGGGTTTAGGGTTTAGGGTTTAGGGTTTAGGGTTTAGGGTTTAGGGTTTAGGGTTTAGGGTTTAGGGTTTAGGGTTTAGGGTTTAGGGTTTAGGGTTTAGGGTTTAGGGTTTAGGGTTTAGGGTTTAGGGTTTAGGGTTTAGGGTTTAGGGTTTAGGGTTTAGGGTTTAGGGTTTAGGGTTTAGGGTTTAGGGTTTAGGGTTTAGGGTTTAGGGTTTAGGGTTTAGGGTTTAGGGTTTAGGGTTTAGGGTTTAGGGTTTAGGGTTTAGGGTTTAGGGTTTAGGGTTTAGGGTTTAGGGTTTAGGGTTTAGGGTTTAGGGTTTAGGGTTTAGGGTTTAGGGTTTAGGGTTTAGGGTTTAGGGTTTAGGGTTTAGGGTTTAGGGTTTAGGGTTTAGGGTTTAGGGTTTAGGGTTTAGGGTTTAGGGTTTAGGGTTTAGGGTTTAGGGTTTAGGGTTTAGGGTTTAGGGTTTAGGGTTTAGGGTTTAGGGTTTAGGGTTTAGGGTTTAGGGTTTAGGGTTTAGGGTTTAGGGTTTAGGGTTTAGGGTTTAGGGTTTAGGGTTTAGGGTTTAGGGTTTAGGGTTTAGGGTTTAGGGTTTAGGGTTTAGGGTTTAGGGTTTAGGGTTTAGGGTTTAGGGTTTAGGGTTTAGGGTTTAGGGTTTAGGGTTTAGGGTTTAGGGTTTAGGGTTTAGGGTTTAGGGTTTAGGGTTTAGGGTTTAGGGTTTAGGGTTTAGGGTTTAGGGTTTAGGGTTTAGGGTTTAGGGTTTAGGGTTTAGGGTTTAGGGTTTAGGGTTTAGGGTTTAGGGTTTAGGGTTTAGGGTTTAGGGTTTAGGGTTTAGGGTTTAGGGTTTAGGGTTTAGGGTTTAGGGTTTAGGGTTTAGGGTTTAGGGTTTAGGGTTTAGGGTTTAGGGTTTAGGGTTTAGGGTTTAGGGTTTAGGGTTTAGGGTTTAGGGTTTAGGGTTTAGGGTTTAGGGTTTAGGGTTTAGGGTTTAGGGTTTAGGGTTTAGGGTTTAGGGTTTAGGGTTTAGGGTTTAGGGTTTAGGGTTTAGGGTTTAGGGTTTAGGGTTTAGGGTTTAGGGTTTAGGGTTTAGGGTTTAGGGTTTAGGGTTTAGGGTTTAGGGTTTAGGGTTTAGGGTTTAGGGTTTAGGGTTTAGGGTTTAGGGTTTAGGGTTTAGGGTTTAGGGTTTAGGGTTTAGGGTTTAGGGTTTAGGGTTTAGGGTTTAGGGTTTAGGGTTTAGGGTTTAGGGTTTAGGGTTTAGGGTTTAGGGTTTAGGGTTTAGGGTTTAGGGTTTAGGGTTTAGGGTTTAGGGTTTAGGGTTTAGGGTTTAGGGTTTAGGGTTTAGGGTTTAGGGTTTAGGGTTT